>CM070705.1:12711108-12736108 GCA_036346265.1 Melocanna baccifera | reverse complement strand
CTTTGTTCTTCATGGCTTGCACAACTTCACTACAGAGTTCAATTGTTAATCATTGCTTTCGAACTTATCAGTTCATGTTGTCAAGGCAAAACTTTCTATGGCCTTTGTTCTGGTGTTTTGGTAGGGCTGATTGTTGATAATAAGGTTTTGTGGATGTAGAATAACTGCTTCGGCATAATGCTACCTCTCCTATTTATCTTGATATGCTCAACTCTGTTAGGCTGCACTGCAGAAATGAATATTTTGCTGATGAAAGGAAATTGAATATTGATAATATAGAATTTGTTCTATTTTTTTTTTCTGAATCCTGGTTAAATGTTTCTATCGGATAAGTTCCTTCTACCACACATTTTTCACATGTCTGATTCAACGGAGTGCTTACAGTAAACCGAATTTAGACAGGCGTAACATTGGATGGGCATTGTTCAAAGGGAACACTTGTTGATGTTGGATTAAGTAAGGTATGTATAATACTGTTAATATTGTTTTTCTGTTCTCCAGAACAAGTTGTTTTGGGAAAGACTTTTGTTGAGTTAAAAAAATATCATGGGTTATGTTTCATGTAACCCTTGTCTGTTTGCTTGTAGTAATTTGATTTGTACTGTTGTAGCAAATAGCCTCCGTTCTTTTATAAATGATGTTTTTGACTTGTATGATAGTTATTTGAAAGAAATAACATATGTAACAATCACAAAAATTATGCCTTCCTAATGCCTAACGCTACTCCAACAAGTCCTTCCCTTGAGCTTTAGACAATACTTCATGGCAGCAAGCAATCTGACCAGGGAAATGTGCCAAGCCAATTTCCTTACAATGTTTTTTTCCTATGGCAGAACTCATTTAATTGTGTCACAAAAAGTTTCTTGTCATGAAATCATTATTTTGTTCTACAGATGGATATCGCTGAATTTAAGTTACATCACTACACTAATGGCCAAGCATGTCACAAACTTACAATAATTCCTAGAAGCAGTGGCGGATCCAATATGTAGTAATGGTGGTGTTGAAATTGAAACCAAATAGTTCTATTCCGCTAAAGTCTAATGTGAATGATTCAATTTACATACTATTTCCTGGGTCGAGAGGATGAGATTATAAAAATACTTGTTTAATTTTAAACTATTTTTAAAGGCTGTGTTATGTTTAAGACAGATTATAACAGCACTCAACATGTCCTCATGCTTTAGAAGCGACTTATTACATCATCGCCATGTCGCCATTATCACTAGTAAGGAAGGTTTAACACTATAATACCTATAATGCTTTATGTAGGTTGCAATATATAAAAGAAGCCAATACTTGGATAGTTGAATCTGAAATATAAGTTCTGCCATGGGTAATGGTGTTTCACTTTGTTAACCTATTGTGTTTGTAAATTAGAGAGTTCCTGCAAATGTGTTAGTATGAAAAGTTGGAAAATGAACAAGTGATTCTTTGGCTTCACCTATGCTTGTGAGCATATAAATCTTGCATAATCCGCCTCATGCCCGCCTTTGACTGCCTTGCCCCGCCTGCGACCGCCCAGTCGCCTAGCCGCATGACCACCCGCCGAGGGGCCAAGTCGCGGCGGCCGGCTGCCGCCCACCGCCTAGGCGCCGCCTCGGCGGCCGCCTAGGCCGCCTTTTTTTATCATTGGCTTGAACTATACCTTTGTTATTTTGCCATTTGATTGTAATTGTAACTGCATTTTTACTTGCATCTAGCTTGTATAAGGAAAGTTGTTCCTCCTTCCTCTCCCAGGGAAGAAATGGGATTATATTGGGGCTATAAAGTCCGATCTGCTCCAAATTTAAGTGGTGTTTCAATGATTCATCATACAAGGTAACTTTTTCATGAACTAAACCATATGTCACTATGTCATATAAAAACATTTAATTATTTTTACTTACTATTTTCACTATTTCTAGGAAGGATACGATCATATAATTGGCACTTCAAAGCATGGCAAAGTATTAGTTCATTTGAGCTTGTCTTACCTTCTTTTAGGTATGTCATCTGCATACCTCTTGGACCACCACCTCGAGAAACCAATTCAGATTTGGTCACTGTTGTTTGGTCAGTTGTGTGTGTAAATTTCATCTTCCCAGATGCTATGGCATATTTATTAGGATTTTTCAGCTATGCTTTGAGCACACTGAAACTGTAAGTTCAACAAATAACCAGGGATGTGTTACGTGTGCAAACTATCTTGGGTAATTTCAATTAATTTAAATTCACTTATGCTGGAAAATTTAGAGAAAAGTAATGTGCAACCCTGCTGTGCCAAGTCCAACTCCAATTTGTGATCACATTTGAACACTAATATATGTTAGTACAACCTTTTCTATAGTAACTTTTGGCTAATACTCCCATGATTTCCAGTTTTCCACATTCCAAAGTGACCATTGTGGGAGTTTGTTGTTATTTATGAGGGCTTGATTGCACAGGCACCTTTTAATTGCATTCGGTGGACTGGCTGGTCTGGAAGAAAGCGTGGAAGAATATAGACATTTGAAGGTATGGTTGCATAGAGTAGTTTTCTACATTTGTTCTGATTTTTTCCTTTTCCTGTTGCACCAAATGTCTTACCATATTTTCCTATCATATTCTAGTGCGATCTGATTACTTACATGATAACTATGAATTATCACTACAATGATTACTCAGTTTCGCGTGGTGTCGCGTTTTCGTACACACGGAGTTCAGAGCACCTGGCCGAACCCGTTTTGGTGGAAAGTTTAACACCGACTTGGATGGATTTGAAACTTATGTCAGAATGAGTTAGCGCGCATATGAAGTCCATTCGGGGTATTTGACACTTAGTTTCTCCTTGAGCCGTGTTTTCGTACGCACGGAGTTTAGAGCACCCGATCGAACCCGTTTTGGTGGAAAGCTTAACACCGACTCGGACGGATTCGAACCTCATGTCGGAATGAGTTAGGGTGCATATAAAGTCCATTCGAGGTGTTTGAGACTCAGTTTCGCGCGGTGCCACGTTTTGTACGCACGGAGGTTAGGGCACCTGACCGAACTCGTTTTGGTGAAAAGTTTAACATCGATTCAAACGTATTCGAAACGCGTGTCGGAATGAGTTAGGACGCATATGAAGTCCATCCGGGGTGTTTGGGACTCAGTTTCACTCGTTGCCGCGTTTTCGTTCGCACGAAGTTCAGGGCACTTGACCGAACCCGTTTTGGTGGAAAGTTTAACGCCGACTTGGACGGATTCGAAACGCGTGCCGGAATGTGTTAGGGCGCTATGAAGTCCATCCGGGGTGTTTGAGACTCATTTTCACTCGGTGCCGCGTTTTCGTACGCCCGGAGTTCAGGGCACCCGACCGAATCTATTTTAGTGGAAAGTTTAACATCGATACAGATGGATTCGAAACATGTGCCGGAATGAGTTAGAGCGCATGTGGAGTCCATCTAGGGTGTTTGAGAGTTTCACTCGGTGCCGCGTTTTCGTACGCATAGAGTTCAGGGCAGCCGAGCGAACCCGTTTTGATGTAAAGTTTAACATCGATTCGGACGGATTCGAAACGCGTGCCAAAAAAAGTTAGGGCGCATATGAAATCCATCTGGAGTGTTTGGGACTCAGTTTCACTCGGTGCCGCATTTTCGTATGCGCGTAGTTTAGGGCACCCGACCGAACCTATTTTGGTGGAACGTTTAACACCGACTCGGAGGGATTCTAAACGCGTGCCGGAATGAGTTAGGCACATGTGAATTCCATCCGGGGTGTTTGGGAATCAGTTTCACTCGGTGCCGCATTTTTGTACGCATGGAGTTCAGGATACCCAACCGAACCTGTTTTGGTCGAAAGTTTAACACCGACCCAGACGGATTCGAAACTCATGTCAGAATGAGTTAGGGTGCATAAAAAGTCCATTCGGGGTGTTTGGGACACAGCTTCGCGTGGTGTCGCGTTTTCGTACGCACGGAGTTCAGAGCACCCGATCGAACCTATTTTGGTGGAAAGTTTAACACCGACTCGGACGGATTCGAAACTCATGTCGGAATGAGTTAGGGTGCGTGTGGAACTCAATTTCGCGCGGATCCGCGTTTTTGTACGCGCGGAGTTTAGAGCACCCGACCGAACTCGTTTTGATGGAAAGTTTAACACCAACACGGACGAATTCGAAACTCATGGCGGAATGAGTTAGGGCGTATATGATGTCTACTCGGGGTGTTTTGGACTCAGTTTCCCTAGGTGCCATATTTTCGTACGTACGGAGTTCAGAGCATCAGACCGAACCCGTTTTGGTGGAAAGTTTAACATCGACTTGGACGGATTCGAAACTTATGAGGACCATTGGGGGCGTTTCGAACGCGTTTCGCTCTGGTGCCGTGTCTTCGTTCGCACGGAGTTCGGAGCACCCGACGAGCCCGTTTTTGTGGAAAGTATTACACCGGCTCGGAAGTTCACGAAACGCATGCCGGAGTACGTTAGGGCGCATATGAGGACCATTGGGGCCGTTTGGGACGCGTTCGCTCCGGTGCCGCGTTTTCGTTCGCCCGGATTTCAGAGCACCCGACATGCCCGTTTTGGAGGAAATTTTAACACCGGCTCGAAAGTTCACGAAACGCATGCCGGCACGCGTTAGGACGCGTGTGGGGTCCATTGGGCTGTTTGGGATGCGTTTCACTCCGGTGCCGCGTTTTCGTTCGCACGGATTTCAGAGCACCCGACATGCCCGTTTTGGAGGAAATTTTAACACTGGCTCGAAATTTCGCGAAACGCATGCCGACACGTGTTAGGGCGCGTGTGAGGTCCATTTGGGCCGTTTGGGACGCGTTTCGTTCTGGTGCCGCGTTTTCGTTCGCACGGATTTCAGAGCACCCGACGAGCCCATTTTGGAGGAAATTTTAACACCGGCTCGAAGGTTCACGAAACATACGTCGGCACGCGTTAAGGCGCGTGTAAGGTCGATTGGGGCCGTTTGGGACGCGTTTCGCTCCGGTGCCCCGTTTTCGTTCGCGCGGATTTCAGAGCACCCGACATGCGCGTTTTGGAGAAAATTTTAACACCGGCTCGAAAGTTCACGAAACGCATGCCGGCACGCGTTAGGGCGCGTGTGAGATCCATTGGGGCCGTTTGGTAAGCGTTTCACTCCGGTGCCGCGTTTTCGTTCGCACGGATTTCAGAGCACCCGATATGTTCGTTTTGGATGAAATTTTAACACCGGCACGAAATTTCACGAAACGCATGCCAGCACGCGTTAGGGCGCGTGTGAGGTGTATTGGGGCCGTTTTGGACGCGTTTCGCTCCGGTGCCGCGTTTTCGTTCGCACGGATTTCAGAGCACCCGGTATGCCCGTTTTGGAGGAAATTTTAACACCGGCTCGAAAGTTCACGAAACGCATTCACTCCGATGCCGCGTATTCGTACGCACGGATTTCAGAGCACCCGACGAGCCCGTTTTGGTGGAAATTTTAACACCGGCTCGAAAGTTCACGAAACGCATGCAGGCACGCGTTAGGGCGCGTGTGAGGTCCATTGGGTCTGTTTGGAACGCGTTTCGGTCTAGTCGCGCTTTTGTTCGCCGCGGATTTGAGCACCGACATGCTCGTTTTGGAGGAAATTTTAACACCGGTTCGAAAGTTCACGAAACGCATTGCGGCACGTGTTAGGGCGCCTGTGAGGTCCATTGGGGCCGTTTGGGGCAGCGTTCGCTCGTGGCGTGTTTTCGTTCGCCGGATTTTGAGCACCCGATATGCCCGTTTTGGAGAAATTTTATCTGGCTCAAAAGTTCACGAACGCATGCGAGCACGCCGCGTAGGCGCGTGTGAGGTCCATTGGGGCCGTTTGGGGCGCGTTCGCTCGGTCGCGCGTTTTCGTTCGCACGGATTTCAGAGCACCCGACGAGCCCATTTTGGAGGAAATTATAACACCGGCTCGAATGTTCACGAAACGTATGCCGGCACGCGTTAGGGCGCGTGTGAGGTCCATTGGGGCCGTTTGGGACGCGTTTCGCACCGATTCCGCGTTTTCGTTCGCACGGATTGAAGACCACCCAACATACTCGTTTTGGAGGAAATTTTAACACCGGCACAAAAGTTCACGAAACGCATGCTAGCATGCGTTAGGGCGCGAGTGAGGTCCATTGGGGCCGTTTGAGACGTGTTTCTTTCCGGTGCCGCGTTTTCGTTCGCACGGATTTTGGAGCACCCGACATGCCTGTTTTGGAGGAAATTTTAACACCGGCTCGAAAGTTCACGAAACGCATGCCGGCACGCGTTAGGGCGCGTGTGAGGTCCATCGGGGCCGTTTGGGACGCGTTCGCTCGGTCGCGCGTTTTGTTCGCGCGGTTTGAGCACCCGACGAGCCCGCTTTGGAGAAAATTTTAACACCGGCTCGAAAGTTTACGAAACGCATGCCGGCACGCGTTAGGTCGCGTGTGAGGTCCATTGGGGTCGTTTGATACGCGTTTCGCTCTGGTGCCGCGTTTTTGTTCGCACGGATTTCAGAGCACCCGACGAGCCCGTTTTGGAGGAAATTTTAACACCGGCTCGAAAGTACACGAAACGCATGCCGGCACGTCTTAGGGCACGTGTGAGGTTCATTGGGTCCGTTTGGGACGCGTTTCGCTCCGGTGCCGCGTTTTCGTTCGCACGGATTTCAGAGCACCCGACATGCCCGTTTTGGAGGAAATTTTAACACCGGCCGAAAGTTCACGAACGCATGCCGCGCGTGTTAGAACGCGTGTGAGGTCCATTGGGGCCGTTTGGGGCGCGCGTTCGCTCGGTCTGCGCGTTTTCGTTCGACGCGGTTTGAGCACCCGACACGCCCGTTTTGCAGGAAATTTTAACACCGGCTCAAAAGTTCACGAAACGTATGCCATCACGCGTTAGGGCGCGTGTGAGATCCATTGGTGCCGTTTTGGACGCGGTTTGCTCCAGTACCGCGTTTTCGTTCGCACGGATTTCAGAGCACCCGACATGCCCGTTTTGGAGGAAATTTTAACACCGCTCGAAAGTTGGCGAAAAGCGCATGGCGCACGCAGCGTTAGGCGCGTGTGAGATCCATTGGGGCCATTTGGGGCGCGTTTAGCTCGGTCTGCGTTTTTGTTCGCACGGATTTCAGAGCACCCGACGAGCCCGCTTTGGAGGAAATTTTAACACCGGCTCGAAAGTTCACGAAACGCATGCCGGCACGTGTTAGATCGCGTGTGTGTGGTCCATTTGGGCCGTTTGATACGCGTTTCGCTCCGGTGCCGCGTTTCGTTCGCACGGATTTTAGAGCACCCGATATGCCCGTTTTGGAGGAAATTTTAACACCGGCTCGAAAGTTCACGAACGCATGCGCGCACGCGCGTTAGGCGCGTGTGAGGTCCATTGGGCCGTTTGGGGCGCGTTCGCTCGGTGCGCGCGTTCGTTCGCCGCGGTTTGAGCACCGACGAGCCCGTTTTGGAGAAAATTTTAACACCGGCTCGAAAGTTCACGAAACGCATGTCGGCATGCGTTAGGGCGCGTGTAAGGTCCATTGGGGCCGTTTGGGATGCGTTTCGCTCCGGTGCCACGTTTTCGTTCGCACGGATTTCAGAGCAACCGACATGCGCGTTTTGGAGAAAATTTTAACACCGGCTTGAAAGTTCACGAAACGAATGCCGGCACGCGTTAGGGCGCGTGTGAGATCCATTGGGGCCGTTTGGTACGCGTTTCGCCCCGGTGCTGCGTTTTCGTTCGCACGGAGCGTTTTCGTTCGCATGGATTTCAGAGCACTCGACATGTGCGTTTTGGAGAAAATTTTAACACGGGCTCCAAAGTTCACGAAACGCATGCCGGCACGCGTTAGGGCGTGTGTGAACTCCATTGGGGCCGTTTGGGACGCGTTTCGCTCCGGTGCCGCGTTTTCGTTCGCACGGATATTTTAGAACACCCGACGAGCCCGTTTTGGAGGAAATTTCAACACCTGCTCGAAAGTTCACGAAACACATGCCGGCACGCGTTAGGGCGCGTGTGAGGCCCATTGGGGCCGTTTGGGACGCGTTTCGTTCTGGTGCCGCGTTTTCGTTCGCACGGATTTCAGAGCACCCGACATGCGCGTTTTGGAGGAAACTTTAACACCGGCTCGAAAGTTCACGAAACACATCCCAGCACGCGTTAAGGCGCGTGTAAGGTCCATTGGGGCCGTTTGGGACGCGTTTCGTTACGGTGCCGCGTTTTCGTTCGCACGGATTTCAGAGCACCCGACATGCGCGTTTTGGAGTAAACTTTAACACCGGCTCGTAAGTTCACGAAACGCATTCCGGCACGTGTTAGCGCGCGTGTGAGATCCATTGGGGCCGTTTGGTACGCGTTTCACCCCGGTGCCGCGTTTTCATTCGCACGGAGCGTTTTCGTTCGCACGGATTTCAGAGCACCCCACATGCCCGTTTTGGAGGAAGTTTTAACATCGGCTCGAAAGTTGACAAAAAGCATGCCGGCACGCGTTAGGGCGCGTGTGAGATCCATTGGGGCCGTTTGGGACGCGTTTCGCTCCGGTGCCGCGTTTTCGTTCGCACGGATTTCAGAACACCCGACATGCCCATTTTGGAGGAAATTTTAACACCTGCTCGAAAGTTCACGAAACGCATGCCGGCACGCGTTAGGCCGCGTGTGAGGTCCATTGGGGCCGTTTGGGACGCGTTTCACTCCGGTGCCGCGTTTTCGTTCGCACGGATTTCAGAGCATCCGACATGTTCCTTTTGGAGCAAATTTTAACACCGGCTCGAAAGTTCACGAAACGCATGTCGGCACGCGTTAGGGCGTGTGAGGTCTATTGGGGCCGTTTGGTACGCGTTTCGCTCCTTTGCCGCGTTTTCGTTCGCACGGATTTCAGAGCACCCGACGAGCCCGTTTTGGAGGAAATTTTAACACCGGCTCGAAAGTTAACGAAACACATGCCTGCACGTGTTAGGGCTCGTGTGAGGTCCATTGGGGCCGTTTGGGACGCGTTTCGCTCCGGTGCCGCGTTTTTGTTCGCACGGATTTCGGAGCACCCGACATTCGCGTTTTGGAGAAAATTTTAACAGCGGCTCGAAAGTTCACGAAACGCATGCCGGCACGCGTTAGGGCATGTGTGAGATCCATTGGGGCCGTTTGGGACGCGTTTCGCTCCGGTGCCGCGTTTTTGTTCGCACGGATTTCAGAGCACTCGACGTGCTCCTTCTGGAGGAAATTTTAACACCGGCTCGAAAGTTCACGAAACGCATGCGGGCACGCGTTAGGGCGCGTGTGAGATCCATTGGGGCCGTTTGGGACGCGTTTCTCTCCAGTACCGCGTTTTCGTTCGCACGGATTTCAGAGCTACCGACGAGCCCGTTTTGGAGCAAATTTTCACACGGGCTTGAAAGTTCACGAAACACATGCCGGCACGCGTTAGGGCGCGTGTGAGGACCATTGGGGCCGTTTGGGACGTGTTTCGCTCCGGTGCCGCGTTTTCATTCGCACGGAATTCAGAGCACCCGACATGCCCGTTTTGGAGGAAATTTTAACACCAGCTCGAAAGTTCACGAAACGCATGCCGGCACGCGTTAGGGTGTGTGAGAGGTCCATTGAGGCCGTTTGGGACGCGTTTCGCTCCGGTGCCGCGTTTTCGTTCGCACGGATTTCAGAGCACCCGACACGCCCGTTTTGGAGGAAATTTTAACACCGGCTCAAAAGTTCACGAAACGTATGCCGGCACGCGTTCGGGCGCGTGTGAGATCCATTGGGGCCGTTTGGGACGCGTTTTGCGCCGTTGCCGCGTTTTCATTCGCACGGAATTCAGAGCACCCGATATGCCTGTTTTGGAGGAAATTTTAACACCGGCTCGAAGGTTCACGAAACGCATGGCGGCACCCGTTAGGGCGTGTGTGAGGTCCATTGGGAATTCGTTTGATGCGCGTTTAACCGATGCCGTTGCTGTTCGCACGGTTTCGAGCACCCGACATGCCCGTTTTAGAGGAAATTTTAACACCGGCTCGAAAGTTCACGAAACCTATGCCAGAACGCGTTAGGGCGCGTGTGAGATCCATCGGGCCGTCTGGATGCGTTTCGCTCCGGTGCCGCGTTTTCGTTCGCACGGATTTCAGAGCACCCGACATGCTCCTTTTGGAGGAAATTTTAACACCGGCTCGAAATTTCACGAAACGCATGCCGGCACGCGTTAGGGCGCGTGTGAGGTCCATTAGGGCCGTTTGGGACGCGTTTCGCTCCGGTGCCGCGTTTTCGTTCGGACGGATTTCAGAGCACCAGACATGCCCGTTTGGAGGAAATTTTAACAACGGCTCGAAAGTTCACGAACGCGCATGCGGCGCGCCGTTAGAGCGCGTGTGAGGTCCATTAGGGCCGTTTGGGGCGCGTTCGCTCGGTGCGCGTTCGTTCGCGCGGTTTCGAGCACCCGACATGCCCGTTTTGGAGGAAATTTTAACACCGGCTCGAAAGTTCACGAAACGCATGTCGGCACGCGTTAGGGCGCGTGTGAGATCCATTGGGGCCGTTTGGGACGCGCTTCGCTCGGTCGCGCGTTTTGTTCGCCTTCGTTGAGCACCCGACGAGCCCGTTTTGGAGGAAATTTTAACACCGGCTCGAAAGTTCACGAAACGCATGCCGGCACGCGTTAGGGCGCGTGTGAGGTCCATCGGGGCCGTTTGGGACGCGTTTCGCTCCGGTGCCGCGTTTTCGTTCGCACGGATTTCGGAGCACCCGACATGCCCGTTTTGGAGGAAATTTTAACACCGGCTCGAAAGTTCACGAACGCATGCCGACGCCGTTAGGCGTGTGAGATCCATTGGGGCCGTTTGGGGCGCTGTTTTCGCTCGGTGCGCGTTTTCGATCGCCGGATTTCGTGAGCACCCGAGATGCTCGTTTTGGAGGAAATTTTAACTACGGCTCGAAAGTTCACGAAACGCATGCGGGCACGCGTTAGGGCGTGTGTGAGGTCCATTAGGGCCGTTTGGGACGCGTTCGCTCGGTGCGCGTTTTGTTCGACGGATTTGAGCACCCGACATGCTCCTTTTGGAGGAAATTTTAACACCGGCTCGAAAGTTCACGAAACGCATGCCGGCACGCGTTAGAGCGCGTGTGAGGTCCATTAGGGCCGTTTGGGACGCATTTCGCTCCGGTGCCGCGTTTTCGTTCGGACGGATTTCAGAGCACCAGACATGCCCGTTTGGAGGAAATTTTAACACCGGCTCGAAAGTTCACGAAACGCATGCCGGCACGCGTTAGGGCGCGTGTGAGATCCATTGGGGCCGTTTGGGACGCGCTTCGCTCCGGTGCCGCGTTGTCGTTCGCACCGATTTCAGAGCACCCGACGAGCCCGTTTTGGAAGAAATTTTAACACCGGCTCGAAAGTTCACGAAACGCATGCCGGCACGCGTTAGGGCGCGTGTGAGGTCCATTGGGGCCGTTTGGGATGCGTTTCGCTCCGGTGCCGCGTTTTCGTTCGCACGGATTTCAGAGCACCCAACATGCCCGTTTTGGAGGAAATTTTAACACCGGCTCGAAAGTTCACGAAACGCATGCCGGCACGCGTTAGGGCGCGTGTGAGATCCATTGGGGCCGTTTGGACACGTTTCTTTCCGGTGCCGCGTTTTCGTTCGCACGGATTTCAGAGCACCCGAGATGCTCGTTTTGGAGGAAATTTTAACTCCGGCTCGAAAGTTCACGAAACGGATGCGGGCACGCGTTAGGGCGCGTGTGAGGTTCATTAGGGCCGTTTGGGACGCGTTTCGCTCGGTGCGCGTTTTGTTCGCCGCGGTTTCGAGCACCCGACATGCTCCTTTTGGAGGAAATTTTAACACCGGCTCGAAAGTTCACGAAACGCATGCCGGCACGCGTTAGGGCGCGTGTGAGGTCCATTAGGGCCGTTTGGGACGCGGTTCGCTCCGGTGCCGCGTTCTCGTTCGCACGGATTTCAGAGCACCCGACATGCCCGTTTTGGAGGAAATTTTAACACCGGCTCGAAAGTTCACGAACGCATGCCGGCACGCGTTAGGGCGTGTGAGATCCATTGGGGCCGTTTGGGGCGCCGCTCGGTGCGCGTGCGTTTCGTTCGCCGCATTTCAGAGCACCCGACGAGCCCGTTTTGGAAGAAATTTTAACACCGCTCGAAAGTTCACGAACGCATGCCGGCACGCGTTAGGGCGTGTGTGAGGTCCATTGGGGCCGTTGGGGCGCGTTTACGCTCGGTGCGCTGCTTCGCCGCGGATTTCAGAGCACTCGACATGCCCGTTTTGGAGTAAATTTTAACACCGGCTCGAAAGTTCACGAAACGCATGCCGGCACGCGTTAGGGCGCGTGTGAGATCCATTGGGGCCGTTTGGGACGCGTTTCGCTCCGGTGCCGCGTTTTCGTTCGCACGGATTTCAGAGCACCCGAGATGCTCGTTTTGGAGGAAATTTTAACTCCGGCTCGAAAGTTCACGAACGCATGCGCACGCGCGTTAGGGCGTGTGTGAGGTCCATTAGGGCGTTTGGGGCGCGTTCGCTCGGTGCGCGTTTTCGTTCGCCGGTTTGAGCACCGACATGCTCCTTTTGGAGAAATTTTAACACCGGCTCGAAAGTTCACGAACGCATGCCGCACGCCGTTAGAGCGCGTGTGAGGTCCATTAGGGCGTTTGGGGCGCATTTCGCTCGGTGCGCGTTTGTCGTTGGACGGTTTGAGCACGGACATGCCCGTTTGGAGAAATTTTAACACCGGCTCGAAAGTTCACGAACGCATGCCGCACGCGTTAGGCGCGTGTGAGATCCATTGGGGCGTTTGGGGCGCGCCGTCTCGGTGCGCGTTGTCGTTCGCCGCATTTTTGAGCACCCGACGAGCCCGTTTTGGAAGAAATTTTAACACCGCTCGAAAGTTCACGAACGCATGCCGCACGCGTTAGAGGCGCGTGTGAGGTCCATTGGGGCCGTTTGGGGCGCGTTCGCTCGTGCAGCGCTCTCGTTCGCCGCATTTTGAGCACCCAACATGCCCGCTTTGGAGTAAATTTTAACACCGCTCGAAAGTTCACGAAACGCATGCCGGCACGCGTTAGGGCGCGTGTGAGATCCAGTGGGGCCGTTTGGGACACGTTTCTTTCCGGTGCCGCGTTTTCGTTCGCACGGATTTCAGAGCACCCGAGATGCTCGTTTTGGAGGAAATTTTTACTCCGGCTCGAAAGTTCACGAAACGGATGCGGGCACGCGTTAGGGCGCGTGTGAGGTCCATTAGGGCCGTTTGGGACGCGTTTCGCTCCGGTGCCGCGTTTTCGTTCGCACGGATTTCAGAGCACCCGACATGCTCCTTTTGGAGGAAATTTTAACACCGGCTCGAAAGTTCACGAAACGCATGCCGGCACGCGTTAGGGCGCGTGTGAGGTCCATTAGGGCCGTTTGGGACGCGGTTCGCTCCGGTGCCTCGTTTTCGTTCGCACGGATTTCAGAGCACCCGACATGCCCGTTTTAGAGGAAATTTTAACACCGGCTCGAAAGTTCACGAAACGCATGCCGGCACGCGTTAGGGCGCGTGTGAGATCCGTTGGGGCCGTTTGACGCGCGCTCGCTCGGTGCGCGTTTTCGTTCGCGCGATTTCGTGAGCACCCGACGCCCCGTTTTGGAAGAAATTTTAACACTAGCTCGAAAGTTCACGAACGCATGCCGCACGCCGTTAGGGCGCGTGAGGTCCATTGGGGCCGTTTGGGGCGCGTTCGCTCGGTGCGCGTTCTCGTTCGCCGCGGATTTGAGCACCCAACATGTCCGTTTTGGTGTAAATTTTAACACCGCTCGAAAGTTCACGAAGCATGCCGCACGCGTTAGGGCGCGTGAGGTCCATTAGGGCCGTTTGGGCGCGTTCGCTCGGTCTGCGTTTTCGTTCGCACGGATTTCGGAGCACCCGACATGCTCCTTTTGGAGAAATTTTAACACCGCTCGAAAGTTCACGAAAGCGCATGCGCGCACACGCGTTAGGCGCGTGTGAGGTCCATTGGCCGTTTGGGGCGCATTTTGCTCGGTGCGCGTTTTTCGTTCGGACGATTCGAGCACCGCACATGCCGTTTGGAGAAATTTTAACACCGGCCGAAAGTTCACGAACGCATGCCGCGCGCGTCGGTGCGTGTGAGATCCATTGGGGCGTTTGGGGCGCGGTTCGCTCGGTGCCTCGTTTTTCGTTCGCGGATTTCGTGAGCACCCGACATGCCGCTTTGGAGAAATTTTAACACCGCTCGAAAGTTCACGAACGCATGCCGACGCGCGTTAGGGCGCGTGTGAGATCTATTGGGGCCGTTTGGGACGCGCTTCGCTCCGGTGCCCGTTTTCGTTCGCCGCATTTGAGCACCGACGAGCCCGTTTTGGAATAAATTTTAACACCGGCTCGAAAGTTCACGAACGCATGCCGCACGCGTTAGGGCGCGTGAGGTCCATTAGGGCCGTTTGGGGCGCTGCTTTGCCTCGGAGCCACGTTTCGTCGCGCGATTTTGAGCACGTGACACGCCCGTTTTGGAGGAAATTTTAACACCGGCTCAAAAGTTCACGAAACGCTTGCCGGCATGCGTTAGGGCGCGCGTGAGATCCATTGGGGCCGTTTGGGACACGTTTCGCTCCGGTCTGCGCGTGCTTCGTTCGCCGCGATTTGAGCACCGACATGCTCCTTTTGGAGGAAATTTTAACACCGGCTCGAAAGTTCACGAAACGCATGCTGGCACGCGTTAGGCCGCGTGTGAGGCCCATTAGGGCCGTTTGGGACGCATTTCGCTCCGATGCCGCGTTTTCGTTCGGACGGATTTCAGAGCACCACACATGCCCGTTTGGAGGAAATTTTAACACCGGCTCGAAAGTTCACGAAACGCATGCCGGCACGCGTCAGGGTGCGTGTGAGATCCATTGGGGCCGTTTGGGACGCAGTTAGCTCCGGTGCCTCGTTTTCGTTCGCACAGATTTCAGAGTCGGCATACCCGTTTTGGAGGAAATTTTAACACCGGCTCGAAAGTTCACGAAACGCTTGCCGGCATGCGTTAGGGCGCATGTGAGGTCCACTAGGGCCGTTTGGGACGCGTTTCGCTCCGGTGCCGCGTTTTCGTTCGCACGGATTTCAGAGCACCCGACATGCTCCTTTTGGAGGAAATTTTAACACCGGCTCGAAAGTTCACGAAACGCATGCCGGCACGCGTTAGGGCGCGTGTGAGGTCCATTAGGGCCGTTTGGGACGCATTTCGCTCGGTCGCGCGTTTCGTTGGACGGATTTCGAGCACGGACATGCCCGTTTGGAGGAAATTTTAACACCGACTCGAAAGTTCACGAAACGCATGCCGGCACGCGTCAGGGTGCGTGTGAGATCCATTGGGGCCGTTTGGGACGCGTTTCGCTCCGGTGCCGCGTTTTCGTTCGCACGGATTTCAGAGTCGGCATACCCGTTTTGGAGGAAATTTTAACACCAGCTCGAAATTTCACGGAACGCATGTGGGCACGCGTTAGGACGCGTGTGAGGTCCATTGGGGCCATTTGGGACGCGTTTCGCTCCGTTGCCGCGTTTTCGTTCGCCCGGATTTCAGAGCACCCGACGAGCCCGTTTTAGAGGAAATTTTAACACCGGCTCGAAAGTTCACGAAACGCATGCCGGCACGCGTTAGGGCGCGTGTGAGGTCCATTGGGGCCGTTTGGGACGCGTTTCGCTCCGGTGCCGCGTTTTCGTTCGCACGGATTTCAGAGCACCCGGCATGCCTATTTTGGAGAAAATTTTAACACCGGCTCGAAAGTTCACGAAACGCATGCCGGCACACGTTAGGGCGCGTGTGAGATCCATTGGGACCATTTGGTACGCGTTTCGCTCCGGTGCCGCGTTTGTGTTCGCACGGAGCGTTTTCGTTCGCACGGATTGCAGAGCACCCGACGAGCCCGTTTTGGAGGAAATTTTAACACCGGCTCGAAAGTTCACGAAACGCATGCCGGCAGACGTTAGGGCGCGTGTGAGATCCATTGGGACCGTTTGGTACGCGTTTCGCTCCGGTGCCGCGTTTGTGTTCGCACGGAACGTTTTCGTTCGCACGGATTTCAGAGCACCCGAAGTGCTCGTTTTGGAGGAAATTTTAACATCAGCTCGAAAGTTCACGAAACACATGCCGGCACGCGTTAGGGCGCGTGTGAGGTCCATTGGGGCCGTTTGGGACGCGTTTCGCTCCGGAGCCACGCTTTCGTTCGCACGGATTTCAGAGCACGTGACACGCCCGTTTTGGAGGAAATTTTAACACCGGCTCGAAAGTTCACGAATCGCATGCCGGTACGTGTTAGGGCGCATGTGAGGCCCATTGGGGCCGTTTGGGCTGCGTTCGCTCGGTCTGCGCTTTTTCGTTCGCCGCAGGTTGAGCACCCGACATGCTCCTTTTGGAGGAAATTTTAACACCGGCTCGAAAGCTCAATAACGCATGCCGGCACGCGTTAGGGCGCGTGTGAGGTCCATTGGGGCCGTTTGGCATGCGTTTCGCTCCGGTGCCGTGTTTTCGTTCGCACGGATTTCAGAGAATCCGACGAGCTCGTTTGGAGGAAATTTTAACATCGGCTCGAAAGTTTACGAAACGCATGCCGGCACGCGTTAGGATGCGTGTGAGGCCTATTGGGGCCGTTTGGGATGCGTTTCGCTCCGGTGCCGTGTTTTCGTTCGCTCGGATTTCAAAGCACCCGACGAGCCCGTTTTGGAGGAAATTTTAACACCGGCTCGAAAGTTTACGAAACGCAAGCCGAGACGCGTTAGGATGCGTGTGAGGTCCATTGGGGCCGTTTGGGATGCGTTTCGCTCCGGTGCCGCGTTTTCGTTCGCAAGGATTTCAGAGCACCCGACATGCCTGTTTTGGAGGAAATTTCAACACCGGCTCGAAAGTACACGAAACGCATGCCGTGCCGCGTTAGGGCGTGTGTGAGATTCATTGGGGCCGTTTGGGACGCGTTTCGCTCGGTCGCGCGTTTGTCAGACGGATTGAGCACCCGACATGCCCGTTTTGAAGGAAATTTCAAAGACCGCTCGAAAGTTCACGAAACACATGCCGGCACGCGTTAGGGTGCGTGTGAGATCGATGGGGCCGCTTTGGGGCGCGTTTCGCTCGTGCGGCGTTTGTCGTTCGCCGCGATTTCGAGCACCGAAGAGCCCGTTTTGGAGGAAATTTCAACACCGGCTCGAAAGTACACGAAACGCATGCCGTGCCGCGTTAGGGCGCGTGTGAGGTCGATTGGGGCCGTTTGGGACGCGTTTTGCTCCGGTGCCGCGTTTTCGTTCGCGCGGATTTCAGAGCACCCGACATGCCGGTTTTGGAGGAAATTTCAACACCGGCTCGAAAGTTCACGAAACGCATGCCGGCACGCGTTAGGGTGCGTGTGAGATCCATTGGGGCCGTTTGGGACGCGTTTCGCTCCGGTGCCGCGTTTTCGTTCGCACGGACTTCAGAGCACCTGACATGCTCGTTTTGGAAGAAATTTCAACACCGGCTCGAAAGTTCACCAAACGCATGCCGGCACGCGTTAGGGCGCGTGTGAGGTCCATTGGGGCCGTTTGGGACGCGATTCACTCCGGTGCCGTGTTTTCGTTCGCACGGATTTCAGAGCACCCGACATGCCCGTTTAGGAGGAAATTTTAGCACCAGCTCGAAAGTTCATGAAACGCATACCGGCACGCGTTAGGGCGCGTGTGAGGTCCATTGGGGGCCGTTTGGGACGTGTTTAGCTCCGATGCCGCGTTTTCGTTCGCACGGATTTCAGAGCACCCGACGAGACCGTTTAGGAGGAAACTTTAACACCGGCTCGAAAGTTCACGAAACGCATGCCGGCACGCGTTAGGGCGCGTGTGAGGTCTATTGGGGACATTTGGGACGCGTTTCGTTCCGGTGCCGCGTTTTCGTTCGCACGGATTTTAGAGCACCCGACATGCCCGTTTAGGTGGAAATTTCAGCACCGGCTCGAAAGTTCACGAAACGCATGCCGACACGCGTTAGGGCGCGTGTGAGGTCCATTGGGGCCGTTTGGGACGCGTTTCGCTCTGGTGCCGCGTTTTCGTTCGCACGGATTTCAGAGCACCCGACATGCCCGTTTAGGAGGAAATTTTATCACCGGCTGAAAGTTCACTAAACGCATGCCGGCACGCGTTAAGGCGCGTCTGAGGTCCATTGGGGCCGTTTGGGACGTGGTTCGCTCCGGTGCCGCGTTTTAGTTCGCACGCATTTTAGAGCACCCGACATGCCCGTTCAGGAGAAAATTTTAACACCGGCTCGAAAGTTCACGAAACGCATGCCGGCACGCGTTAGGGTGCGTGCGAGATCCATTGGGGCCGTTTGGGACGCGTTTCGCTCGGTCGCGTTTTCGTTCGCCGCGGTTTGAGCACCCGACATGCCCGTTTTGGAGGAAATTTTAACACCGGCTCGAAAGTTCACGAAACGCATGCCGGCACGCATTAGGGTGCGTGTGAGGTCCATTGGGGCCGTTTGGGACGCGTTTCGCTCCGGTGCCGCGTTTTCGTTCGCACGGATTTCAGAGCACCGGAAGAGCCCGTTTTGGAGGAAATTTCAACACCGGCTCGAAAGTACACGAAACGCATGCCAGCGTTAGGGCGCGTGTGAGGTCGATTGGGGCCGTTTGGGACGCGTCTCGCTGCGCGATGCCGTTTTCGTTCGCCGGGTTTCGAGCACCCGATATGCCCGTTTTGGAGGAAATTTTAACACCGGCTCGAAAGTTCACGAAACGCATGCCGGCACGCGTTAGGGCGCGTGTGAGGTCCATTGGGGCCGTTTGGGACGTGGTTCGCTCCGGTGCCGCGTTTTAGTTCGCACGCATTTTAGAGCACCCGACATGCCCGTTCAGGAGGAAATTTTAACACCGGCTCGAAAGTTCACGAAACGAATGCCGGCACGCGTTAGGGTGCGTGTGAGATCCATTGGGGCCGTTTGGGACGCGTTTCGCTCCGGTGCGGCGTTTTCGTTCGCACGGATTTCAGAGCACCCCAAGAGTCCGTTTTGGAGGAAATTTCAATACCGGCTCGAAAGTACACGAAACTCATGCCGTGCCGCGTTAGGGCGCGTGTGAGGTCCATTGGGGCCGTTTGGGACGCGTTTCGCTCGGTGCGCGCTTTTCGTTCGCCGCGGTTTGAGCACCCGAAGAGCCCGTTTTGGAGGAAATTTCAACACCGGCTCGAAAGTACACGAAACGCATGCCGTGCCGCGTTAGGGCGCGTCTGAGGTCCATAGGGGCCGTTTGGGACGTGGTTCGCTCCGGTGCCGCGTATTAGTTCGCACGCATTTTAGAGCACCCGACATGCCCGTTCAGGAGGAAATTTTAACACCGGCTCGAAAGTTCACGAAACGCATGCCGGCACGCGTTCGGGCGCGTGTGAGGTCCATTGGGGCCGTTTGGGATGCGTTTCGCTGCGGTGCCGCGTTTTCGTTCGCACGGATTTCAGAGCACCCGACATGCCCGTTTAGGAGGAAACTTTAACACCGGCTCGAAAGTTCACGAAACGCATGCCGACACGCGTTGCCGGCACGCGTTAGGGTGCGTGTGAGATCCATTGGGGCCGTTTGGGACGCGTTTCGCTCCGGTGCCGCGTTTTCGTTCGCACGGATTTCAGAGCACCCGAAGAGCCCGTTTTGGAGGAAATTTCAACACCGGCTCGAAAGTTCACGAAACGCATGCCGCGTCGCGTTTGGGCGCGTGTGAGGTCCATTGGGGCCGTTTGGGACGCGTTTCGCTCCGGTGCCGCGTTTTCGTTCGCACGGATTTCAGAGCACCCGACGAGCCCGTTTTGGAGGAAATTTTAACACCGGCTCGAAAGTTCACGAAACGCATGCCGGCACGCGTTAGGGCGCGTGTGAGATCCATTGGGGCCGTTTGGGACGCGTTTGCTCGGTCTGCGCGTTTTCGTTCGCACGGATTTCAGAGCACCCGACATGCCCGTTTTGGAGGAAATTTCAACACCGGCTCGAAAGTTCACGAAACGCATGCCGGCACGCGTTAGGGTGCGTGTGAGATCCATTGGGGCCGTATGGGACGCGTTTCGCTTCGGTGACGCGTTTTCGGTCGCACGGATTTCAGAGCACCCGAAGAGCCCGTTTTGGAGGAAATTTCAACACCGGCTCGAAAGTTCACGAAACGCATGCCGCACGCGTGTTAGGCGCTGTGAGATCCATTGGGGCCGTTTGGGGCGTGTTTCGCTCGTCACCAGCGCTTTTCGCACGGATTTGAGCACACCAAGAGCCCGTTTTGGAGGAAATTTCAACACCGCTCGAAAGTTCACGAACGCATCCGAACGCGCGTTAGAGCGCGCGGCGAGCTCCATTGGGGCCGTTTGGGACGCTGTTCGCTCTGTCGTGCGCGTTTTTGTTCGCCGCGGTTTGAGCACCGACATGCCCGCTTTGGAGGAAATTTTGACACCGGCTCGAAAGTTCACGAACGCATGCCGTGCGCGTTAGTTAGGCGCGTGTGAGGTCCATTGGGGCCGTTTGGGACGCGTTTGCTCGGTCGCTGCGTTTTCGTTCGCCGCGTTTGAGCACCGAAGAGCCGTTTTGGATGAAATTTCCACCGCTCGAAAGTTCACGAAACGCATGCCGGCACGCGTTAGGGTGCGTGTGAGATCCATTGGGGCCGTTTGGGACGCGTTTCGCTCCGGTGCCGCGCTTTCGTTCGCACGGATTTCAGAGCACCCGAAGAGCCCGTTTTGGAGGAAATTTTAACACCGGCGCGAAAGTTCACGAAACGCATGCCGGCACGCGTTAGGGTGCGTGTGAGATCCATTGGGGCCGTTTGGGACGTGTTTCCCTCCGGTGCCGTGTTTTCGTTCGCACGGATTTCAGAGCACCCGAAGAGCCCGTTTTGGAGGGAATTTCAACACCGGCTCGAAAGTTCACGAAACGCATGCCGGCACGCGTTAGGGCGCGTGTGAGCTCCGTTTGGGCCGTTTGGGACGCGTTTCGCTCCTGTGCTGCGTTTTCGTTCGCACGGATTTCAGAGCACCCGACATGCCCGTTTTGGAGTAAATTTTAACACAGGCTCGAAAGTTCACGAAACGCATGCCGGCACGCGTTAGAGTGCGTGTGAGTTACATTGGGGCCGTTTGGGACGCGTTTTGCTCTTGTGCCGCGTTTTCGTTCGCACGGATTTCAGAGCACCCGACATGTCCGTTTTGGAGGAAATTTTAACATCGGCTCGAAAGTTCACGAAACGCATGCCGGCACGCGTTAGGGCGCGTGTGAGATCCATTGGGGCCGTTTGGGACGCGTTTCGCTCCTGTGCCGCGCTTTCGTTCGCACGGATTTCAGAGCACTCGAAGAGCCCGTTTTGGAGGAAATTTCAACCCCGGCTCGAAAGTTCACGAAACGCATGCCGCGTCGCGTTTGGACGCGTGTGAGGTCCATTCGGGCCGTTTGGGACTCGTTTCCCTCCGGTGCCGCGTTTTCGTTTGCACGGATTTCAGAGCACCCGAAGAGCCCGTTGTGGAGGAAATTTCAACACCGGCTCGAAAGTACACGAAACGCATGCCGCGCGCGTTAGGGCGCGTGTGAGGTCCATTGGGGCCGTTTGGGACGTGTTTCGCTCCGGTGCCGCGTTTTCGTTCGCACGGATTTCAGAGCACCCGAAGAGCCCGTTTTGGAGGAAATTTCAACACCGGCTCGAAAGTTCACGAACGCATGCCGCACGCGCGCGTAGGGCGCGCGTGTGAGCTCCATTGGGGCCGTTTGGGGCGCTTCGCTCGGTCTGCGCTTTTCGTTCGCCGCATTTTGAGCACCCGACATGCCCGTTTTGGAGGAAATTTTAACACCGGCTCGAAAGTTCACGAAACGCATGCCGGCACGCGTTAGGGCGCGTGTGAGGACCATTGGGGCCGTTTGGGACGCGTTAGCTCGGTGCGCGCGTTTTCGTTCGCACGGATTTCGAGAGCACCCGACGAGCCCGTTTGGAGGAAATTTTAACACCGGCTCGAAAGTTCACGAAACGCATGCCGGCACGCGTTAGGGCGCGTGTGAGCTCCATTGGGGCCGTTTGGGACGCGTTTCGCTCCTGTGCCGCGTTTTCGTTCGCACGGATTTCAGAGCACCCGACATGCCCGTTTTGGAGGAAATTTTAACACCGGCTCGAAAGTTCACGAAACGCATGCCGGCATGCGTTAGGGTGCGTGTGAGATCCATTGGGCCGTTTGGGACGCGTTTCGCTCCTGTGCCGCGTTTTTGTTCGCACGGATTTCGGAGCACCCGACATGCCCGTTTTGGAGGAAATTTTAACACCGGCTCGAAAGTTCACGAAACGCATGCCGGCACGCGTTAGGGTGCATGTGAGATCCATTGGGGCCGTTTGGGACGCGTTTCGCTCCGGTGCCGCGCTTTCGTTCGATTTCGTTGAGCACCGAAGAGCCCGTTTTGGAGGAAATTTTAACACCGGCTCGAAAGTTCACGAAACGCATGCCGGCACGCGTTAGGGTGCGTGTGAGATCCATTGGGGCCGTTTGGGACGCGTTTCGCTCGGTCTGCGTGTTTTCGTTCGCACGGATTTTAGAGCACCGAAGAGCCCGTTTTGGAGGAATTTCAACACCGGCTCGAAAGTTCACGAAACGCATGCCGGCACGCGTTAGGGCGCGTGTGAGCTCCGTTGGGGCCGTTTGGGACGCGTTTCGCTCCGGTGCGCGTTTTCGTTCGCACGGATTTCAGAGCACCCGACATGCCCGTTTTGGAGGAAATTTTAACACCGGCTCGAAAGTTCACGAAACGCATGCCGGCACGCGTTAGGGTGCGTGTGAGATCCATTGGGGCCGTTTGGGACGCGTTTCGCTCCTGTGCCGCGTTTTCGTTCGCACGGATTTCAGAGCACCCGACATGCCCGTTTTGGAGGAAATTTTAACACCGGCTCGAAAGTTCACGAACGCATGCGACAGACGCGTTAGGCGCGTCACGAGGTCCATTGGGGCCGTTTGGGACGCGTTCGCCGGTCGCGCTTTTCGTTCGCGACGATTTCGAGCACCCGACATGCCCGTTTTGGAGAAATTTCAACACCGCGAAAGTTCACGAACGCATGCGAAGCACGCGCGTTAGGGCGTGTGAGATCCATTGGGGCCGTTTGGGACGCGTTCACTCGCATGCGCGCGCTTTCGTTCGCACGGATTTCAGAGCACTCGAAGAGCCCGTTTTGGAGGAAATTTCAACCCCGGCTCGAAAGTTCACGAAACGCATGCCGCGTCGCGTTTGGGCGCGTGTGAGGTCCATTGGGGCCGTTTGGGACGCGTTTCGCTCCGGTGCCGCGTTTTCGTTCGCACGGATTTCAGAGCACCCGACATGCCCGCTTTGGAGGAAATTTTAACACCGCTCGAAAGTTCACGAACGCATGCCGCACACGTTAGAGCGCGTGTGAGGTCCATTGGGGCCGTTTGGGGCTGCGTTCGCTCGGTCTGCGTGTTTTCGTTCGCCGCGGTTCGAGCACCCCACATGCCCGTTTTGGAGAAATTTCAACCCCGCTCGAAAGTTCACGAACGCGCGTGCGCGCGCGTTTGGGCGTGTGAGGTCCATTGGGGGCGTTTGGGGCGCGTTCGCCCGGTCTGCGCTGTTCGTTCGCACGGATTTCAGAGCACCCGACATGCCCGTTTTGGAGGAAATTTTAACACCGGCTCGAAAGTTCACGAAACGCATGCCGGCACGCGTTAGGGCGCGTGTGAGGTCCGTTGGGGCCGTTTGGGACGCGTTTCGCTCCGGTGCCGCGTTTTCGTTCGCACGGATTTCGAGCACCCGACATGCCCGTTTTGGAGGAAATTTTAACACCGGCTCGAAAGTTCACGAAACGCATGCCGGCACGCGTTAGGGCGCGTGTCGAGGTCCATTGGGGCCGTTTGGGACGCGTTTCGCTCGGTCTTTGCGTTTTCGTTCGCGGATTTCGAGCACCCGACATGCCCGCTTTGGAGAAATTTCAACACCGCTCGAAAGTTCACGAACGCATGCGGCACGCCGTTAGGCGTGTGAGATCCATTAGGGCCGTTTGGGGCGCGTTTCGCTCCGGTGCTGCGTTTTCGTTCGCACGGATTTCAGAGCACCCGAAGAGCCCGTTTTGGAGGAAATTTCAACACCGGCTCGAAAGTTCACGAAACGCATGCCGTGCCGCGTTTGGGCGCGTGTGAGGTCCATTGGGGCCGTTTGGGACGCGTTTCGCTCCGGTGCCGCGTTTTCGTTCGCACGGATTTCAGAGCACCCGACATGCCCGTTTTGGAGGAAATTTTAACACCGGCTCGAAAGTTCACGAACGCATGCGCGACGCAGCGTTAGGCGGCGTGTGAGGTCCATTGGGCCATTTGGGGCGCTGCTTCGCTCGGTGCGCGTTTTTCGTTCGCACGGATTTCAGAGCACCCGACATGCCCGTTTTGGAGGAAATTTTAACACCGGCTCGAAAGTTCACGAAACGCATGCCGGCACGCGTTAGGGCGCGTGTGAGATCCATTGGGGCCGTTTGGGACGCGTTTCGCTCCTGTGCCTTGTTTTCGTTCGCACGGATTTCAGAGCACCCGAAGAGCCCGTTTTGGAGGAAATTTCAACACCGGCTCGAAAGTTCACGAAACGCATGCCGGCACGCGTTAGGGCGCGTGTGAGATCCATTGGGGCCGTTTGGGACGCGTTTCGCTCCTGTGCCGCGTTTTCGTTCGCACGGATTTCAGAGCACCCGAAGAGCCCGTTTTGGAGGAAATTTCAACACCGGCTCGAAAGTTCACGAACGCATGCCGCACGCGCGTTAGGTGCGTGTGAGATCCATTGGGGCCGTTTGGGACGCGTTTCGCTCCGGTGCCGCGTTTTCGTTCGCACGGATTTCAGAGCACCCGGAGAGCCCGTTTTGGAGGAAATTTCAACACCGGCTCGAAAGTTCACGAAACGCATGCCGTGCGCGCTTGGCGCCGTGTGAGGTCCATTGGGGCGTTTGGGGCGCGTTCGCTCGGTCTTGCGCGTTTTCGTTCGCGACGGATTTGAGCACGACTTGCCCGCTTTGGAGGAAATTTTAACACCGCTCGAAAGTTCACGAAGCATACGCCGCGCGCGTTAGGGCGCGTGTGAGTCCATTGGGGCCATTTGGGGCAGCGTTTACGCTCGGT